>JALMGD010000027.1:9323265-9345662 GCA_023634205.1 Actinemys pallida | reverse complement strand
CTAACCCTAACCCTAACCCTAACCCTAACCCTAACCCTAACCCTAACCCTAACCCTAACCCTAACCCTAACCCTAACCCTAACCCTAACCCTAACCCTAACCCTAACCCTAACCCTAACCCTAACCCTAACCCTAACCCTAACCCTAACCCTAACCCTAACCCTAACCCTAACCCTAACCCTAACCCTAACCCTAACCCTAACCCTAACCCTAACCCTAACCCTAACCCTAACCCTAACCCTAACCCTAACCCTAACCCTAACCCTAACCCTAACCCTAACCCTAACCCTAACCCTAACCCTAACCCTAACCCTAACCCTAACCCTAACCCTAACCCTAACCCTAACCCTAACCCTAACCCTAACCCTAACCCTAACCCTAACCCTAACCCTAACCCTAACCCTAACCCTAACCCTAACCCTAACCCTAACCCTAACCCTAACCCTAACCCTAACCCTAACCCTAACCCTAACCCTAACCCTAACCCTAACCCTAACCCTAACCCTAACCCTAACCCTAACCCTAACCCTAACCCTAACCCTAACCCTAACCCTAACCCTAACCCTAACCCTAACCCTAACCCTAACCCTAACCCTAACCCTAACCCTAACCCTAACCCTAACCCTAACCCTAACCCTAACCCTAACCCTAACCCTAACCCTAACCCTAACCCTAACCCTAACCCTAACCCTAACCCTAACCCTAACCCTAACCCTAACCCTAACCCTAACCCTAACCCTAACCCTAACCCTAACCCTAACCCTAACCCTAACCCTAACCCTAACCCTAACCCTAACCCTAACCCTAACCCTAACCCTAACCCTAACCCTAACCCTAACCCTAACCCTAACCCTAACCCTAACCCTAACCCTAACCCTAACCCTAACCCTAACCCTAACCCTAACCCTAACCCTAACCCTAACCCTAACCCTAACCCTAACCCTAACCCTAACCCTAACCCTAACCCTAACCCTAACCCTAACCCTAACCCTAACCCTAACCCTAACCCTAACCCTAACCCTAACCCTAACCCTAACCCTAACCCTAACCCTAACCCTAACCCTAACCCTAACCCTAACCCTAACCCTAACCCTAACCCTAACCCTAACCCTAACCCTAACCCTAACCCTAACCCTAACCCTAACCCTAACCCTAACCCTAACCCTAACCCTAACCCTAACCCTAACCCTAACCCTAACCCTAACCCTAACCCTAACCCTAACCCTAACCCTAACCCTAACCCTAACCCTAACCCTAACCCTAACCCTAACCCTAACCCTAACCCTAACCCTAACCCTAACCCTAACCCTAACCCTAACCCTAACCCTAACCCTAACCCTAACCCTAACCCTAACCCTAACCCTAACCCTAACCCTAACCCTAACCCTAACCCTAACCCTAACCCTAACCCTAACCCTAACCCTAACCCTAACCCTAACCCTAACCCTAACCCTAACCCTAACCCTAACCCTAACCCTAACCCTAACCCTAACCCTAACCCTAACCCTAACCCTAACCCTAACCCTAACCCTAACCCTAACCCTAACCCTAACCCTAACCCTAACCCTAACCCTAACCCTAACCCTAACCCTAACCCTAACCCTAACCCTAACCCTAACCCTAACCCTAACCCTAACCCTAACCCTAACCCTAACCCTAACCCTAACCCTAACCCTAACCCTAACCCTAACCCTAACCCTAACCCTAACCCTAACCCTAACCCTAACCCTAACCCTAACCCTAACCCTAACCCTAACCCTAACCCTAACCCTAACCCTAACCCTAACCCTAACCCTAACCCTAACCCTAACCCTAACCCTAACCCTAACCCTAACCCTAACCCTAACCCTAACCCTAACCCTAACCCTAACCCTAACCCTAACCCTAACCCTAACCCTAACCCTAACCCTAACCCTAACCCTAACCCTAACCCTAACCCTAACCCTAACCCTAACCCTAACCCTAACCCTAACCCTAACCCTAACCCTAACCCTAACCCTAACCCTAACCCTAACCCTAACCCTAACCCTAACCCTAACCCTAACCCTAACCCTAACCCTAACCCTAACCCTAACCCTAACCCTAACCCTAACCCTAACCCTAACCCTAACCCTAACCCTAACCCTAACCCTAACCCTAACCCTAACCCTAACCCTAACCCTAACCCTAACCCTAACCCTAACCCTAACCCTAACCCTAACCCTAACCCTAACCCTAACCCTAACCCTAACCCTAACCCTAACCCTAACCCTAACCCTAACCCTAACCCTAACCCTAACCCTAACCCTAACCCTAACCCTAACCCTAACCCTAACCCTAACCCTAACCCTAACCCTAACCCTAACCCTAACCCTAACCCTAACCCTAACCCTAACCCTAACCCTAACCCTAACCCTAACCCTAACCCTAACCCTAACCCTAACCCTAACCCTAACCCTAACCCTAACCCTAACCCTAACCCTAACCCTAACCCAAACCCTAACCCTAACCCTAACCCTAACCCTAACCCTAACCCTAACCCTAACCCTAACCCTAACCCTAACCCTAACCCTAACCCTAACCCTAACCCTAACCCTAACCCTAACCCTAACCCTAACCCTAACCCTAACCCTAACCCTAACCCTAACCCTAACCCTAACCCTAACCCTAACCCTAACCCTAACCCTAACCCTAACCCTAACCCTAACCCTAACCCTAACCCTAACCCTAACCCTAACCCTAACCCTAACCCTAACCCTAACCCTAACCCTAACCCTAACCCTAACCCTAACCCTAACCCTAACCCTAACCCTAACCCTAACCCTAACCCTAACCCTAACCCTAACCCTAACCCTAACCCTAACCCTAACCCTAACCCTAACCCTAACCCTAACCCTAACCCTAACCCTAACCCTAACCCTAACCCTAACCCTAACCCTAACCCTAACCCTAACCCTAACCCTAACCCTAACCCTAACCCTAACCCTAACCCTAACCCTAACCCTAACCCTAACCCTAACCCTAACCCTAACCCTAACCCTAACCCTAACCCTAACCCTAACCCTAACCCTAACCCTAACCCTAACCCTAACCCTAACCCTAACCCTAACCCTAACCCTAACCCTAACCCTAACCCTAACCCTAACCCTAACCCTAACCCTAACCCTAACCCTAACCCTAACCCTAACCCTAACCCTAACCCTAACCCTAACCCTAACCCTAACCCTAACCCTAACCCTAACCCTAACCCTAACCCTAACCCTAACCCTAACCCTAACCCTAACCCTAACCCTAACCCTAACCCTAACCCTAACCCTAACCCTAACCCTAACCCTAACCCTAACCCTAACCCTAACCCTAACCCTAACCCTAACCCTAACCCTAACCCTAACCCTAACCCTAACCCTAACCCTAACCCTAACCCTAACCCTAACCCTAACCCTAACCCTAACCCTAACCCTAACCCTAACCCTAACCCTAACCCTAACCCTAACCCTAACCCTAACCCTAACCCTAACCCTAACCCTAACCCTAACCCTAACCCTAACCCTAACCCTAACCCTAACCCTAACCCTAACCCTAACCCTAACCCTAACCCTAACCCTAACCCTAACCCTAACCCTAACCCTAACCCTAACCCTAACCCTAACCCTAACCCTAACCCTAACCCTAACCCTAACCCTAACCCTAACCCTAACCCTAACCCTAACCCTAACCCTAACCCTAACCCTAACCCTAACCCTAACCCTAACCCTAACCCTAACCCTAACCCTAACCCTAACCCTAACCCTAACCCTAACCCTAACCCTAACCCTAACCCTAACCCTAACCCTAACCCTAACCCTAACCCTAACCCTAACCCTAACCCTAACCCTAACCCTAACCCTAACCCTAACCCTAACCCTAACCCTAACCCTAACCCTAACCCTAACCCTAACCCTAACCCTAACCCTAACCCTAACCCTAACCCTAACCCTAACCCTAACCCTAACCCTAACCCTAACCCTAACCCTAACCCTAACCCTAACCCTAACCCTAACCCTAACCCTAACCCTAACCCTAACCCTAACCCTAACCCTAACCCTAACCCTAACCCTAACCCTAACCCTAACCCTAACCCTAACCCTAACCCTAACCCTAACCCTAACCCTAACCCTAACCCTAACCCTAACCCTAACCCTAACCCTAACCCTAACCCTAACCCTAACCCTAACCCTAACCCTAACCCTAACCCTAACCCTAACCCTAACCCTAACCCTAACCCTAACCCTAACCCTAACCCTAACCCTAACCCTAACCCTAACCCTAACCCTAACCCTAACCCTAACCCTAACCCTAACCCTAACCCTAACCCTAACCCTAACCCTAACCCTAACCCTAACCCTAACCCTAACCCTAACCCTAACCCTAACCCTAACCCTAACCCTAACCCTAACCCTAACCCTAACCCTAACCCTAACCCTAACCCTAACCCTAACCCTAACCCTAACCCTAACCCTAACCCTAACCCTAACCCTAACCCTAACCCTAACCCTAACCCTAACCCTAACCCTAACCCTAACCCTAACCCTAACCCTAACCCTAACCCTAACCCTAACCCTAACCCTAACCCTAACCCTAACCCTAACCCTAACCCTAACCCTAACCCTAACCCTAACCCTAACCCTAACCCTAACCCTAACCCTAACCCTAACCCTAACCCTAACCCTAACCCTAACCCTAACCCTAACCCTAACCCTAACCCTAACCCTAACCCTAACCCTAACCCTAACCCTAACCCTAACCCTAACCCTAACCCTAACCCTAACCCTAACCCTAACCCTAACCCTAACCCTAACCCTAACCCTAACCCTAACCCTAACCCTAACCCTAACCCTAACCCTAACCCTAACCCTAACCCTAACCCTAACCCTAACCCTAACCCTAACCCTAACCCTAACCCTAACCCTAACCCTAACCCTAACCCTAACCCTAACCCTAACCCTAACCCTAACCCTAACCCTAACCCTAACCCTAACCCTAACCCTAACCCTAACCCTAACCCTAACCCTAACCCTAACCCTAACCCTAACCCTAACCCTAACCCTAACCCTAACCCTAACCCTAACCCTAACCCTAACCCTAACCCTAACCCTAACCCTAACCCTAACCCTAACCCTAACCCTAACCCTAACCCTAACCCTAACCCTAACCCTAACCCTAACCCTAACCCTAACCCTAACCCTAACCCTAACCCTAACCCTAACCCTAACCCTAACCCTAACCCTAACCCTAACCCTAACCCTAACCCTAACCCTAACCCTAACCCTAACCCTAACCCTAACCCTAACCCTAACCCTAACCCTAACCCTAACCCTAACCCTAACCCTAACCCTAACCCTAACCCTAACCCTAACCCTAACCCTAACCCTAACCCTAACCCTAACCCTAACCCTAACCCTAACCCTAACCCTAACCCTAACCCTAACCCTAACCCTAACCCTAACCCTAACCCTAACCCTAACCCTAACCCTAACCCTAACCCTAACCCTAACCCTAACCCTAACCCTAACCCTAACCCTAACCCTAACCCTAACCCTAACCCTAACCCTAACCCTAACCCTAACCCTAACCCTAACCCTAACCCTAACCCTAACCCTAACCCTAACCCTAACCCTAACCCTAACCCTAACCCTAACCCTAACCCTAACCCTAACCCTAACCCTAACCCTAACCCTAACCCTAACCCTAACCCTAACCCTAACCCTAACCCTAACCCTAACCCTAACCCTAACCCTAACCCTAACCCTAACCCTAACCCTAACCCTAACCCTAACCCTAACCCTAACCCTAACCCTAACCCTAACCCTAACCCTAACCCTAACCCTAACCCTAACCCTAACCCTAACCCTAACCCTAACCCTAACCCTAACCCTAACCCTAACCCTAACCCTAACCCTAACCCTAACCCTAACCCTAACCCTAACCCTAACCCTAACCCTAACCCTAACCCTAACCCTAACCCTAACCCTAACCCTAACCCTAACCCTAACCCTAACCCTAACCCTAACCCTAACCCTAACCCTAACCCTAACCCTAACCCTAACCCTAACCCTAACCCTAACCCTAACCCTAACCCTAACCCTAACCCTAACCCTAACCCTAACCCTAACCCTAACCCTAACCCTAACCCTAACCCTAACCCTAACCCTAACCCTAACCCTAACCCTAACCCTAACCCTAACCCTAACCCTAACCCTAACCCTAACCCTAACCCTAACCCTAACCCTAACCCTAACCCTAACCCTAACCCTAACCCTAACCCTAACCCTAACCCTAACCCTAACCCTAACCCTAACCCTAACCCTAACCCTAACCCTAACCCTAACCCTAACCCTAACCCTAACCCTAACCCTAACCCTAACCCTAACCCTAACCCTAACCCTAACCCTAACCCTAACCCTAACCCTAACCCTAACCCTAACCCTAACCCTAACCCTAACCCTAACCCTAACCCTAACCCTAACCCTAACCCTAACCCTAACCCTAACCCTAACCCTAACCCTAACCCTAACCCTAACCCTAACCCTAACCCTAACCCTAACCCTAACCCTAACCCTAACCCTAACCCTAACCCTAACCCTAACCCTAACCCTAACCCTAACCCTAACCCTAACCCTAACCCTAACCCTAACCCTAACCTCCTAACCCTAACCCTAACCCTAACCCTAACCCTAACCCTAACCCTAACCCTAACCCTAACCCTAACCCTAACCCTAACCCTAACCCTAACCCTAACCCTAACCCTAACCCTAACCCTAACCCTAACCCTAACCCTAACCCTAACCCTAACCCTAACCCTAACCCTAACCCTAACCCTAACCCTAACCCTAACCCTAACCCTAACCCTAACCCTAACCCTAACCCTAACCCTAACCCTAACCCTAACCCTAACCCTAACCCTAACCCTAACCCTAACCCTAACCCTAACCCTAACCCTAACCCTAACCCTAACCCTAACCCTAACCCTAACCCTAACCCTAACCCTAACCCTAACCCTAACCCTAACCCTAACCCTAACCCTAACCCTAACCCTAACCCTAACCCTAACCCTAACCCTAACCCTAACCCTAACCCTAACCCTAACCCTAACCCTAACCCTAACCCTAACCCTAACCCTAACCCTAACCCTAACCCTAACCCTAACCCTAACCCTAACCCTAACCCTAACCCTAACCCTAACCCTAACCCTAACCCTAACCCTAACCCTAACCCTAACCCTAACCCTAACCCTAACCCTAACCCTAACCCTAACCCTAACCCTAACCCTAACCCTAACCCTAACCCTAACCCTAACCCTAACCCTAACCCTAACCCTAACCCTAACCCTAACCCTAACCCTAACCCTAACCCTAACCCTAACCCTAACCCTAACCCTAACCCTAACCCTAACCCTAACCCTAACCCTAACCCTAACCCTAACCCTAACCCTAACCCTAACCCTAACCCTAACCCTAACCCTAACCCTAACCCTAACCCTAACCCTAACCCTAACCCTAACCCTAACCCTAACCCTAACCCTAACCCTAACCCTAACCCTAACCCTAACCCTAACCCTAACCCTAACCCTAACCCTAACCCTAACCCTAACCCTAACCCTAACCCTAACCCTAACCCTAACCCTAACCCTAACCCTAACCCTAACCCTAACCCTAACCCTAACCCTAACCCTAACCCTAACCCTAACCCTAACCCTAACCCTAACCCTAACCCTAACCCTAACCCTAACCCTAACCCTAACCCTAACCCTAACCCTAACCCTAACCCTAACCCTAACCCTAACCCTAACCCTAACCCTAACCCTAACCCTAACCCTAACCCTAACCCTAACCCTAACCCTAACCCTAACCCTAACCCTAACCCTAACCCTAACCCTAACCCTAACCCTAACCCTAACCCTAACCCTAACCCTAACCCTAACCCTAACCCTAACCCTAACCCTAACCCTAACCCTAACCCTAACCCTAACCCTAACCCTAACCCTAACCCTAACCCTAACCCTAACCCTAACCCTAACCCTAACCCTAACCCTAACCCTAACCCTAACCCTAACCCTAACCCTAACCCTAACCCTAACCCTAACCCTAACCCTAACCCTAACCCTAACCCTAACCCTAACCCTAACCCTAACCCTAACCCTAACCCTAACCCTAACCCTAACCCTAACCCTAACCCTAACCCTAACCCTAACCCTAACCCTAACCCTAACCCTAACCCTAACCCTAACCCTAACCCTAACCCTAACCCTAACCCTAACCCTAACCCTAACCCTAACCCTAACCCTAACCCTAACCCTAACCCTAACCCTAACCCTAACCCTAACCCTAACCCTAACCCTAACCCTAACCCTAACCCTAACCCTAACCCTAACCCTAACCCTAACCCTAACCCTAACCCTAACCCTAACCCTAACCCTAACCCTAACCCTAACCCTAACCCTAACCCTAACCCTAACCCTAACCCTAACCCTAACCCTAACCCTAACCCTAACCCTAACCCTAACCCTAACCCTAACCCTAACCCTAACCCTAACCCTAACCCTAACCCTAACCCTAACCCTAACCCTAACCCTAACCCTAACCCTAACCCTAACCCTAACCCTAACCCTAACCCTAACCCTAACCCTAACCCTAACCCTAACCCTAACCCTAACCCTAACCCTAACCCTAACCCTAACCCTAACCCTAACCCTAACCCTAACCCTAACCCTAACCCTAACCCTAACCCTAACCCTAACCCTAACCCTAACCCTAACCCTAACCCTAACCCTAACCCTAACCCTAACCCTAACCCTAACCCTAACCCTAACCCTAACCCTAACCCTAACCCTAACCCTAACCCTAACCCTAACCCTAACCCTAACCCTAACCCTAACCCTAACCCTAACCCTAACCCTAACCCTAACCCTAACCCTAACCCTAACCCTAACCCTAACCCTAACCCTAACCCTAACCCTAACCCTAACCCTAACCCTAACCCTAACCCTAACCCTAACCCTAACCCTAACCCTAACCCTAACCCTAACCCTAACCCTAACCCTAACCCTAACCCTAACCCTAACCCTAACCCTAACCCTAACCCTAACCCTAACCCTAACCCTAACCCTAACCCTAACCCTAACCCTAACCCTAACCCTAACCCTAACCCTAACCCTAACCCTAACCCTAACCCTAACCCTAACCCTAACCCTAACCCTAACCCTAACCCTAACCCTAACCCTAACCCTAACCCTAACCCTAACCCTAACCCTAACCCTAACCCTAACCCTAACCCTAACCCTAACCCTAACCCTAACCCTAACCCTAACCCTAACCCTAACCCTAACCCTAACCCTAACCCTAACCCTAACCCTAACCCTAACCCTAACCCTAACCCTAACCCTAACCCTAACCCTAACCCTAACCCTAACCCTAACCCTAACCCTAACCCTAACCCTAACCCTAACCCTAACCCTAACCCTAACCCTAACCCTAACCCTAACCCTAACCCTAACCCTAACCCTAACCCTAACCCTAACCCTAACCCTAACCCTAACCCTAACCCTAACCCTAACCCTAACCCTAACCCTAACCCTAACCCTAACCCTAACCCTAACCCTAACCCTAACCCTAACCCTAACCCTAACCCTAACCCTAACCCTAACCCTAACCCTAACCCTAACCCTAACCCTAACCCTAACCCTAACCCTAACCCTAACCCTAACCCTAACCCTAACCCTAACCCTAACCCTAACCCTAACCCTAACCCTAACCCTAACCCTAACCCTAACCCTAACCCTAACCCTAACCCTAACCCTAACCCTAACCCTAACCCTAACCCTAACCCTAACCCTAACCCTAACCCTAACCCTAACCCTAACCCTAACCCTAACCCTAACCCTAACCCTAACCCTAACCCTAACCCTAACCCTAACCCTAACCCTAACCCTAACCCTAACCCTAACCCTAACCCTAACCCTAACCCTAACCCTAACCCTAACCCTAACCCTAACCCTAACCCTAACCCTAACCCTAACCCTAACCCTAACCCTAACCCTAACCCTAACCCTAACCCTAACCCTAACCCTAACCCTAACCCTAACCCTAACCCTAACCCTAACCCTAACCCTAACCCTAACCCTAACCCTAACCCTAACCCTAACCCTAACCCTAACCCTAACCCTAACCCTAACCCTAACCCTAACCCTAACCCTAACCCTAACCCTAACCCTAACCCTAACCCTAACCCTAACCCTAACCCTAACCCTAACCCTAACCCTAACCCTAACCCTAACCCTAACCCTAACCCTAACCCTAACCCTAACCCTAACCCTAACCCTAACCCTAACCCTAACCCTAACCCTAACCCTAACCCTAACCCTAACCCTAACCCTAACCCTAACCCTAACCCTAACCCTAACCCTAACCCTAACCCTAACCCTAACCCTAACCCTAACCCTAACCCTAACCCTAACCCTAACCCTAACCCTAACCCTAACCCTAACCCTAACCCTAACCCTAACCCTAACCCTAACCCTAACCCTAACCCTAACCCTAACCCTAACCCTAACCCTAACCCTAACCCTAACCCTAACCCTAACCCTAACCCTAACCCTAACCCTAACCCTAACCCTAACCCTAACCCTAACCCTAACCCTAACCCTAACCCTAACCCTAACCCTAACCCTAACCCTAACCCTAACCCTAACCCTAACCCTAACCCTAACCCTAACCCTAACCCTAACCCTAACCCTAACCCTAACCCTAACCCTAACCCTAACCCTAACCCTAACCCTAACCCTAACCCTAACCCTAACCCTAACCCTAACCCTAACCCTAACCCTAACCCTAACCCTAACCCTAACCCTAACCCTAACCCTAACCCTAACCCTAACCCTAACCCTAACCCTAACCCTAACCCTAACCCTAACCCTAACCCTAACCCTAACCCTAACCCTAACCCTAACCCTAACCCTAACCCTAACCCTAACCCTAACCCTAACCCTAACCCTAACCCTAACCCTAACCCTAACCCTAACCCTAACCCTAACCCTAACCCTAACCCTAACCCTAACCCTAACCCTAACCCTAACCCTAACCCTAACCCTAACCCTAACCCTAACCCTAACCCTAACCCTAACCCTAACCCTAACCCTAACCCTAACCCTAACCCTAACCCTAACCCTAACCCTAACCCTAACCCTAACCCTAACCCTAACCCTAACCCTAACCCTAACCCTAACCCTAACCCTAACCCTAACCCTAACCCTAACCCTAACCCTAACCCTAACCCTAACCCTAACCCTAACCCTAACCCTAACCCTAACCCTAACCCTAACCCTAACCCTAACCCTAACCCTAACCCTAACCCTAACCCTAACCCTAACCCTAACCCTAACCCTAACCCTAACCCTAACCCTAACCCTAACCCTAACCCTAACCCTAACCCTAACCCTAACCCTAACCCTAACCCTAACCCTAACCCTAACCCTAACCCTAACCCTAACCCTAACCCTAACCCTAACCCTAACCCTAACCCTAACCCTAACCCTAACCCTAACCCTAACCCTAACCCTAACCCTAACCCTAACCCTAACCCTAACCCTAACCCTAACCCTAACCCTAACCCTAACCCTAACCCTAACCCTAACCCTAACCCTAACCCTAACCCTAACCCTAACCCTAACCCTAACCCTAACCCTAACCCTAACCCTAACCCTAACCCTAACCCTAACCCTAACCCTAACCCTAACCCTAACCCTAACCCTAACCCTAACCCTAACCCTAACCCTAACCCTAACCCTAACCCTAACCCTAACCCTAACCCTAACCCTAACCCTAACCCTAACCCTAACCCTAACCCTAACCCTAACCCTAACCCTAACCCTAACCCTAACCCTAACCCTAACCCTAACCCTAACCCTAACCCTAACCCTAACCCTAACCCTAACCCTAACCCTAACCCTAACCCTAACCCTAACCCTAACCCTAACCCTAACCCTAACCCTAACCCTAACCCTAACCCTAACCCTAACCCTAACCCTAACCCTAACCCTAACCCTAACCCTAACCCTAACCCTAACCCTAACCCTAACCCTAACCCTAACCCTAACCCTAACCCTAACCCTAACCCTAACCCTAACCCTAACCCTAACCCTAACCCTAACCCTAACCCTAACCCTAACCCTAACCCTAACCCTAACCCTAACCCTAACCCTAACCCTAACCCTAACCCTAACCCTAACCCTAACCCTAACCCTAACCCTAACCCTAACCCTAACCCTAACCCTAACCCTAACCCTAACCCTAACCCTAACCCTAACCCTAACCCTAACCCTAACCCTAACCCTAACCCTAACCCTAACCCTAACCCTAACCCTAACCCTAACCCTAACCCTAACCCTAACCCTAACCCTAACCCTAACCCTAACCCTAACCCTAACCCTAACCCTAACCCTAACCCTAACCCTAACCCTAACCCTAACCCTAACCCTAACCCTAACCCTAACCCTAACCCTAACCCTAACCCTAACCCTAACCCTAACCCTAACCCTAACCCTAACCCTAACCCTAACCCTAACCCTAACCCTAACCCTAACCCTAACCCTAACCCTAACCCTAACCCTAACCCTAACCCTAACCCTAACCCTAACCCTAACCCTAACCCTAACCCTAACCCTAACCCTAACCCTAACCCTAACCCTAACCCTAACCCTAACCCTAACCCTAACCCTAACCCTAACCCTAACCCTAACCCTAACCCTAACCCTAACCCTAACCCTAACCCTAACCCTAACCCTAACCCTAACCCTAACCCTAACCCTAACCCTAACCCTAACCCTAACCCTAACCCTAACCCTAACCCTAACCCTAACCCTAACCCTAACCCTAACCCTAACCCTAACCCTAACCCTAACCCTAACCCTAACCCTAACCCTAACCCTAACCCTAACCCTAACCCTAACCCTAACCCTAACCCTAACCCTAACCCTAACCCTAACCCTAACCCTAACCCTAACCCTAACCCTAACCCTAACCCTAACCCTAACCCTAACCCTAACCCTAACCCTAACCCTAACCCTAACCCTAACCCTAACCCTAACCCTAACCCTAACCCTAACCCTAACCCTAACCCTAACCCTAACCCTAACCCTAACCCTAACCCTAACCCTAACCCTAACCCTAACCCTAACCCTAACCCTAACCCTAACCCTAACCCTAACCCTAACCCTAACCCTAACCCTAACCCTAACCCTAACCCTAACCCTAACCCTAACCCTAACCCTAACCCTAACCCTAACCCTAACCCTAACCCTAACCCTAACCCTAACCCTAACCCTAACCCTAACCCTAACCCTAACCCTAACCCTAACCCTAACCCTAACCCTAACCCTAACCCTAACCCTAACCCTAACCCTAACCCTAACCCTAACCCTAACCCTAACCCTAACCCTAACCCTAACCCTAACCCTAACCCTAACCCTAACCCTAACCCTAACCCTAACCCTAACCCTAACCCTAACCCTAACCCTAACCCTAACCCTAACCCTAACCCTAACCCTAACCCTAACCCTAACCCTAACCCTAACCCTAACCCTAACCCTAACCCTAACCCTAACCCTAACCCTAACCCTAACCCTAACCCTAACCCTAACCCTAACCCTATAACCCTAACCCTAACCCTAACCCTAACCCTAACCCTAACCCTAACCCTAACCCTAACCCTAACCCTAACCCTAACCCTAACCCTAACCCTAACCCTAACCCTAACCCTAACCCTAACCCTAACCCTAACCCTAACCCTAACCCTAACCCTAACCCTAACCCTAACCCTAACCCTAACCCTAACCCTAACCCTAACCCTAACCCTAACCCTAACCCTAACCCTAACCCTAACCCTAACCCTAACCCTAACCCTAACCCTAACCCTAACCCTAACCCTAACCCTAACCCTAACCCTAACCCTAACCCTAACCCTAACCCTAACCCTAACCCTAACCCTAACCCTAACCCTAACCCTAACCCTAACCCTAACCCTAACCCTAACCCTAACCCTAACCCTAACCCTAACCCTAACCCTAACCCTAACCCTAACCCTAACCCTAACCCTAACCCTAACCCTAACCCTAACCCTAACCCTAACCCTAACCCTAACCCTAACCCTAACCCTAACCCTAACCCTAACCCTAACCCTAACCCTAACCCTAACCCTAACCCTAACCCTAACCCTAACCCTAACCCTAACCCTAACCCTAACCCTAACCCTAACCCTAACCCTAACCCTAACCCTAACCCTAACCCTAACCCTAACCCTAACCCTAACCCTAACCCTAACCCTAACCCTAACCCTAACCCTAACCCTAACCCTAACCCTAACCCTAACCCTAACCCTAACCCTAACCCTAACCCTAACCCTAACCCTAACCCTAACCCTAACCCTAACCCTAACCCTAACCCTAACCCTAACCCTAACCCTAACCCTAACCCTAACCCTAACCCTAACCCTAACCCTAACCCTAACCCTAACCCTAACCCTAACCCTAACCCTAACCCTAACCCTAACCCTAACCCTAACCCTAACCCTAACCCTAACCCTAACCCTAACCCTAACCCTAACCCTAACCCTAACCCTAACCCTAACCCTAACCCTAACCCTAACCCTAACCCTAACCCTAACCCTAACCCTAACCCTAACCCTAACCCTAACCCTAACCCTAACCCTAACCCTAACCCTAACCCTAACCCTAACCCTAACCCTAACCCTAACCCTAACCCTAACCCTAACCCTAACCCTAACCCTAACCCTAACCCTAACCCTAACCCTAACCCTAACCCTAACCCTAACCCTAACCCTAACCCTAACCCTAACCCTAACCCTAACCCTAACCCTAACCCTAACCCTAACCCTAACCCTAACCCTAACCCTAACCCTAACCCTAACCCTAACCCTAACCCTAACCCTAACCCTAACCCTAACCCTAACCCTAACCCTAACCCTAACCCTAACCCTAACCCTAACCCTAACCCTAACCCTAACCCTAACCCTAACCCTAACCCTAACCCTAACCCTAACCCTAACCCTAACCCTAACCCTAACCCTAACCCTAACCCTAACCCTAACCCTAACCCTAACCCTAACCCTAACCCTAACCCTAACCCTAACCCTAACCCTAACCCTAACCCTAACCCTAACCCTAACCCTAACCCTAACCCTAACCCTAACCCTAACCCTAACCCTAACCCTAACCCTAACCCTAACCCTAACCCTAACCCTAACCCTAACCCTAACCCTAACCCTAACCCTAACCCTAACCCTAACCCTAACCCTAACCCTAACCCTAACCCTAACCCTAACCCTAACCCTAACCCTAACCCTAACCCTAACCCTAACCCTAACCCTAACCCTAACCCTAACCCTAACCCTAACCCTAACCCTAACCCTAACCCTAACCCTAACCCTAACCCTAACCCTAACCCTAACCCTAACCCTAACCCTAACCCTAACCCTAACCCTAACCCTAACCCTAACCCTAACCCTAACCCTAACCCTAACCCTAACCCTAACCCTAACCCTAACCCTAACCCTAACCCTAACCCTAACCCTAACCCTAACCCTAACCCTAACCCTAACCCTAACCCTAACCCTAACCCTAACCCTAACCCTAACCCTAACCCTAACCCTAACCCTAACCCTAACCCTAACCCTAACCCTAACCCTAACCCTAACCCTAACCCTAACCCTAACCCTAACCCTAACCCTAACCCTAACCCTAACCCTAACCCTAACCCTAACCCTAACCCTAACCCTAACCCTAACCCTAACCCTAACCCTAACCCTAACCCTAACCCTAACCCTAACCCTAACCCTAACCCTAACCCTAACCCTAACCCTAACCCTAACCCTAACCCTAACCCTAACCCTAACCCTAACCCTAACCCTAACCCTAACCCTAACCCTAACCCTAACCCTAACCCTAACCCTAACCCTAACCCTAACCCTAACCCTAACCCTAACCCTAACCCTAACCCTAACCCTAACCCTAACCCTAACCCTAACCCTAACCCTAACCCTAACCCTAACCCTAACCCTAACCCTAACCCTAACCCTAACCCTAACCCTAACCCTAACCCTAACCCTAACCCTAACCCTAACCCTAACCCTAACCCTAACCCTAACCCTAACCCTAACCCTAACCCTAACCCTAACCCTAACCCTAACCCTAACCCTAACCCTAACCCTAACCCTAACCCTAACCCTAACCCTAACCCTAACCCTAACCCTAACCCTAACCCTAACCCTAACCCTAACCCTAACCCTAACCCTAACCCTAACCCTAACCCTAACCCTAACCCTAACCCTAACCCTAACCCTAACCCTAACCCTAACCCTAACCCTAACCCTAACCCTAACCCTAACCCTAACCCTAACCCTAACCCTAACCCTAACCCTAACCCTAACCCTAACCCTAACCCTAACCCTAACCCTAACCCTAACCCTAACCCTAACCCTAACCCTAACCCTAACCCTAACCCTAACCCTAACCCTAACCCTAACCCTAACCCTAACCCTAACCCTAACCCTAACCCTAACCCTAACCCTAACCCTAACCCTAACCCTAACCCTAACCCTAACCCTAACCCTAACCCTAACCCTAACCCTAACCCTAACCCTAACCCTAACCCTAACCCTAACCCTAACCCTAACCCTAACCCTAACCCTAACCCTAACCCTAACCCTAACCCTAACCCTAACCCTAACCCTAACCCTAACCCTAACCCTAACCCTAACCCTAACCCTAACCCTAACCCTAACCCTAACCCTAACCCTAACCCTAACCCTAACCCTAACCCTAACCCTAACCCTAACCCTAACCCTAACCCTAACCCTAACCCTAACCCTAACCCTAACCCTAACCCTAACCCTAACCCTAACCCTAACCCTAACCCTAACCCTAACCCTAACCCTAACCCTAACCCTAACCCTAACCCTAACCCTAACCCTAACCCTAACCCTAACCCTAACCCTAACCCTAACCCTAACCCTAACCCTAACCCTAACCCTAACCCTAACCCTAACCCTAACCCTAACCCTAACCCTAACCCTAACCCTAACCCTAACCCTAACCCTAACCCTAACCCTAACCCTAACCCTAACCCTAACCCTAACCCTAACCCTAACCCTAACCCTAACCCTAACCCTAACCCTAACCCTAACCCTAACCCTAACCCTAACCCTAACCCTAACCCTAACCCTAACCCTAACCCTAACCCTAACCCTAACCCTAACCCTAACCCTAACCCTAACCCTAACCCTAACCCTAACCCTAACCCTAACCCTAACCCTAACCCTAACCCTAACCCTAACCCTAACCCTAACCCTAACCCTAACCCTAACCCTAACCCTAACCCTAACCCTAACCCTAACCCTAACCCTAACCCTAACCCTAACCCTAACCCTAACCCTAACCCTAACCCTAACCCTAACCCTAACCCTAACCCTAACCCTAACCCTAACCCTAACCCTAACCCTAACCCTAACCCTAACCCTAACCCTAACCCTAACCCTAACCCTAACCCTAACCCTAACCCTAACCCTAACCCTAACCCTAACCCTAACCCTAACCCTAACCCTAACCCTAACCCTAACCCTAACCCTAACCCTAACCCTAACCCTAACCCTAACCCTAACCCTAACCCTAACCCTAACCCTAACCCTAACCCTAACCCTAACCCTAACCCTAACCCTAACCCTAACCCTAACCCTAACCCTAACCCTAACCCTAACCCTAACCCTAACCCTAACCCTAACCCTAACCCTAACCCTAACCCTAACCCTAACCCTAACCCTAACCCTAACCCTAACCCTAACCCTAACCCTAACCCTAACCCTAACCCTAACCCTAACCCTAACCCTAACCCTAACCCTAACCCTAACCCTAACCCTAACCCTAACCCTAACCCTAACCCTAACCCTAACCCTAACCCTAACCCTAACCCTAACCCTAACCCTAACCCTAACCCTAACCCTAACCCTAACCCTAACCCTAACCCTAACCCTAACCCTAACCCTAACCCTAACCCTAACCCTAACCCTAACCCTAACCCTAACCCTAACCCTAACCCTAACCCTAACCCTAACCCTAACCCTAACCCTAACCCTAACCCTAACCCTAACCCTAACCCTAACCCTAACCCTAACCCTAACCCTAACCCTAACCCTAACCCTAACCCTAACCCTAACCCTAACCCTAACCCTAACCCTAACCCTAACCCTAACCCTAACCCTAACCCTAACCCTAACCCTAACCCTAACCCTAACCCTAACCCTAACCCTAACCCTAACCCTAACCCTAACCCTAACCCTAACCCTAACCCTAACCCTAACCCTAACCCTAACCCTAACCCTAACCCTAACCCTAACCCTAACCCTAACCCTAACCCTAACCCTAACCCTAACCCTAACCCTAACCCTAACCCTAACCCTAACCCTAACCCTAACCCTAACCCTAACCCTAACCCTAACCCTAACCCTAACCCTAACCCTAACCCTAACCCTAACCCTAACCCTAACCCTAACCCTAACCCTAACCCTAACCCTAACCCTAACCCTAACCCTAACCCTAACCCTAACCCTAACCCTAACCCTAACCCTAACCCTAACCCTAACCCTAACCCTAACCCTAACCCTAACCCTAACCCTAACCCTAACCCTAACCCTAACCCTAACCCTAACCCTAACCCTAACCCTAACCCTAACCCTAACCCTAACCCTAACCCTAACCCTAACCCTAACCCTAACCCTAACCCTAACCCTAACCCTAACCCTAACCCTAACCCTAACCCTAACCCTAACCCTAACCCTAACCCTAACCCTAACCCTAACCCTAACCCTAACCCTAACCCTAACCCTAACCCTAACCCTAACCCTAACCCTAACCCTAACCCTAACCCTAACCCTAACCCTAACCCTAACCCTAACCCTAACCCTAACCCTAACCCTAACCCTAACCCTAACCCTAACCCTAACCCTAACCCTAACCCTAACCCTAACCCTAACCCTAACCCTAACCCTAACCCTAACCCTAACCCTAACCCTAACCCTAACCCTAACCCTAACCCTAACCCTAACCCTAACCCTAACCCTAACCCTAACCCTAACCCTAACCCTAACCCTAACCCTAACCCTAACCCTAACCCTAACCCTAACCCTAACCCTAACCCTAACCCTAACCCTAACCCTAACCCTAACCCTAACCCTAACCCTAACCCTAACCCTAACCCTAACCCTAACCCTAACCCTAACCCTAACCCTAACCCTAACCCTAACCCTAACCCTAACCCTAACCCTAACCCTAACCCTAACCCTAACCCTAACCCTAACCCTAACCCTAACCCTAACCCTAACCCTAACCCTAACCCTAACCCTAACCCTAACCCTAACCCTAACCCTAACCCTAACCCTAACCCTAACCCTAACCCTAACCCTAACCCTAACCCTAACCCTAACCCTAACCCTAACCCTAACCCTAACCCTAACCCTAACCCTAACCCTAACCCTAACCCTAACCCTAACCCTAACCCTAACCCTAACCCTAACCCTAACCCTAACCCTAACCCTAACCCTAACCCTAACCCTAACCCTAACCCTAACCCTAACCCTAACCCTAACCCTAACCCTAACCCTAACCCTAACCCTAACCCTAACCCTAACCCTAACCCTAACCCTAACCCTAACCCTAACCCTAACCCTAACCCTAACCCTAACCCTAACCCTAACCCTAACCCTAACCCTAACCCTAACCCTAACCCTAACCCTAACCCTAACCCTAACCCTAACCCTAACCCTAACCCTAACCCTAACCCTAACCCTAACCCTAACCCTAACCCTAACCCTAACCCTAACCCTAACCCTAACCCTAACCCTAACCCTAACCCTAACCCTAACCCTAACCCTAACCCTAACCCTAACCCTAACCCTAACCCTAACCCTAACCCTAACCCTAACCCTAACCCTAACCCTAACCCTAACCCTAACCCTAACCCTAACCCTAACCCTAACCCTAACCCTAACCCTAACCCTAACCCTAACCCTAACCCTAACCCTAACCCTAACCCTAACCCTAACCCTAACCCTAACCCTAACCCTAACCCTAACCCTAACCCTAACCCTAACCCTAACCCTAACCCTAACCCTAACCCTAACCCTAACCCTAACCCTAACCCTAACCCTAACCCTAACCCTAACCCTAACCCTAACCCTAACCCTAACCCTAACCCTAACCCTAACCCTAACCCTAACCCTAACCCTAACCCTAACCCTAACCCTAACCCTAACCCTAACCCTAACCCTAACCCTAACCCTAACCCTAACCCTAACCCTAACCCTAACCCTAACCCTAACCCTAACCCTAACCCTAACCCTAACCCTAACCCTAACCCTAACCCTAACCCTAACCCTAACCCTAACCCTAACCCTAACCCTAACCCTAACCCTAACCCTAACCCTAACCCTAACCCTAACCCTAACCCTAACCCTAACCCTAACCCTAACCCTAACCCTAACCCTAACCCTAACCCTAACCCTAACCCTAACCCTAACCCTAACCCTAACCCTAACCCTAACCCTAACCCTAACCCTAACCCTAACCCTAACCCTAACCCTAACCCTAACCCTAACCCTAACCCTAACCCTAACCCTAACCCTAACCCTAACCCTAACCCTAACCCTAACCCTAACCCTAACCCTAACCCTAACCCTAACCCTAACCCTAACCCTAACCCTAACCCTAACCCTAACCCTAACCCTAACCCTAACCCTAACCCTAACCCTAACCCTAACCCTAACCCTAACCCTAACCCTAACCCTAACCCTAACCCTAACCCTAACCCTAACCCTAACCCTAACCCTAACCCTAACCCTAACCCTAACCCTAACCCTAACCCTAACCCTAACCCTAACCCTAACCCTAACCCTAACCCTAACCCTAACCCTAACCCTAACCCTAACCCTAACCCTAACCCTAACCCTAACCCTAACCCTAACCCTAACCCTAACCCTAACCCTAACCCTAACCCTAACCCTAACCCTAACCCTAACCCTAACCCTAACCCTAACCCTAACCCTAACCCTAACCCTAACCCTAACCCTAACCCTAACCCTAACCCTAACCCTAACCCTAACCCTAACCCTAACCCTAACCCTAACCCTAACCCTAACCCTAACCCTAACCCTAACCCTAACCCTAACCCTAACCCTAACCCTAACCCTAACCCTAACCCTAACCCTAACCCTAACCCTAACCCTAACCCTAACCCTAACCCTAACCCTAACCCTAACCCTAACCCTAACCCTAACCCTAACCCTAACCCTAACCCTAACCCTAACCCTAACCCTAACCCTAACCCTAACCCTAACCCTAACCCTAACCCTAACCCTAACCCTAACCCTAACCCTAACCCTAACCCTAACCCTAACCCTAACCCTAACCCTAACCCTAACCCTAACCCTAACCCTAACCCTAACCCTAACCCTAACCCTAACCCTAACCCTAACCCTAACCCTAACCCTAACCCTAACCCTAACCCTAACCCTAACCCTAACCCTAACCCTAACCCTAACCCTAACCCTAACCCTAACCCTAACCCTAACCCTAACCCTAACCCTAACCCTAACCCTAACCCTAACCCTAACCCTAACCCTAACCCTAACCCTAACCCTAACCCTAACCCTAACCCTAACCCTAACCCTAACCCTAACCCTAACCCTAACCCTAACCCTAACCCTAACCCTAACCCTAACCCTAACCCTAACCCTAACCCTAACCCTAACCCTAACCCTAACCCTAACCCTAACCCTAACCCTAACCCTAACCCTAACCCTAACCCTAACCCTAACCCTAACCCTAACCCTAACCCTAACCCTAACCCTAACCCTAACCCTAACCCTAACCCTAACCCTAACCCTAACCCTAACCCTAACCCTAACCCTAACCCTAACCCTAACCCTAACCCTAACCCTAACCCTAACCCTAACCCTAACCCTAACCCTAACCCTAACCCTAACCCTAACCCTAACCCTAACCCTAACCCTAACCCTAACCCTAACCCTAACCCTAACCCTAACCCTAACCCTAACCCTAACCCTAACCCTAACCCTAACCCTAACCCTAACCCTAACCCTAACCCTAACCCTAACCCTAACCCTAACCCTAACCCTAACCCTAACCCTAACCCTAACCCTAACCCTAACCCTAACCCTAACCCTAACCCTAACCCTAACCCTAACCCTAACCCTAACCCTAACCCTAACCCTAACCCTAACCCTAACCCTAACCCTAACCCTAACCCTAACCCTAACCCTAACCCTAACCCTAACCCTAACCCTAACCCTAACCCTAACCC
>JALMGD010000027.1:9310765-9318265 GCA_023634205.1 Actinemys pallida | reverse complement strand
ACCCTAACCCTAACCCTAACCCTAACCCTAACCCTAACCCTAACCCTAACCCTAACCCTAACCCTAACCCTAACCCTAACCCTAACCCTAACCCTAACCCTAACCCTAACCCTAACCCTAACCCTAACCCTAACCCTAACCCTAACCCTAACCCTAACCCTAACCCTAACCCTAACCCTAACCCTAACCCTAACCCTAACCCTAACCCTAACCCTAACCCTAACCCTAACCCTAACCCTAACCCTAACCCTAACCCTAACCCTAACCCTAACCCTAACCCTAACCCTAACCCTAACCCTAACCCTAACCCTAACCCTAACCCTAACCCTAACCCTAACCCTAACCCTAACCCTAACCCTAACCCTAACCCTAACCCTAACCCTAACCCTAACCCTAACCCTAACCCTAACCCTAACCCTAACCCTAACCCTAACCCTAACCCTAACCCTAACCCTAACCCTAACCCTAACCCTAACCCTAACCCTAACCCTAACCCTAACCCTAACCCTAACCCTAACCCTAACCCTAACCCTAACCCTAACCCTAACCCTAACCCTAACCCTAACCCTAACCCTAACCCTAACCCTAACCCTAACCCTAACCCTAACCCTAACCCTAACCCTAACCCTAACCCTAACCCTAACCCTAACCCTAACCCTAACCCTAACCCTAACCCTAACCCTAACCCTAACCCTAACCCTAACCCTAACCCTAACCCTAACCCTAACCCTAACCCTAACCCTAACCCTAACCCTAACCCTAACCCTAACCCTAACCCTAACCCTAACCCTAACCCTAACCCTAACCCTAACCCTAACCCTAACCCTAACCCTAACCCTAACCCTAACCCTAACCCTAACCCTAACCCTAACCCTAACCCTAACCCTAACCCTAACCCTAACCCTAACCCTAACCCTAACCCTAACCCTAACCCTAACCCTAACCCTAACCCTAACCCTAACCCTAACCCTAACCCTAACCCTAACCCTAACCCTAACCCTAACCCTAACCCTAACCCTAACCCTAACCCTAACCCTAACCCTAACCCTAACCCTAACCCTAACCCTAACCCTAACCCTAACCCTAACCCTAACCCTAACCCTAACCCTAACCCTAACCCTAACCCTAACCCTAACCCTAACCCTAACCCTAACCCTAACCCTAACCCTAACCCTAACCCTAACCCTAACCCTAACCCTAACCCTAACCCTAACCCTAACCCTAACCCTAACCCTAACCCTAACCCTAACCCTAACCCTAACCCTAACCCTAACCCTAACCCTAACCCTAACCCTAACCCTAACCCTAACCCTAACCCTAACCCTAACCCTAACCCTAACCCTAACCCTAACCCTAACCCTAACCCTAACCCTAACCCTAACCCTAACCCTAACCCTAACCCTAACCCTAACCCTAACCCTAACCCTAACCCTAACCCTAACCCTAACCCTAACCCTAACCCTAACCCTAACCCTAACCCTAACCCTAACCCTAACCCTAACCCTAACCCTAACCCTAACCCTAACCCTAACCCTAACCCTAACCCTAACCCTAACCCTAACCCTAACCCTAACCCTAACCCTAACCCTAACCCTAACCCTAACCCTAACCCTAACCCTAACCCTAACCCTAACCCTAACCCTAACCCTAACCCTAACCCTAACCCTAACCCTAACCCTAACCCTAACCCTAACCCTAACCCTAACCCTAACCCTAACCCTAACCCTAACCCTAACCCTAACCCTAACCCTAACCCTAACCCTAACCCTAACCCTAACCCTAACCCTAACCCTAACCCTAACCCTAACCCTAACCCTAACCCTAACCCTAACCCTAACCCTAACCCTAACCCTAACCCTAACCCTAACCCTAACCCTAACCCTAACCCTAACCCTAACCCTAACCCTAACCCTAACCCTAACCCTAACCCTAACCCTAACCCTAACCCTAACCCTAACCCTAACCCTAACCCTAACCCTAACCCTAACCCTAACCCTAACCCTAACCCTAACCCTAACCCTAACCCTAACCCTAACCCTAACCCTAACCCTAACCCTAACCCTAACCCTAACCCTAACCCTAACCCTAACCCTAACCCTAACCCTAACCCTAACCCTAACCCTAACCCTAACCCTAACCCTAACCCTAACCCTAACCCTAACCCTAACCCTAACCCTAACCCTAACCCTAACCCTAACCCTAACCCTAACCCTAACCCTAACCCTAACCCTAACCCTAACCCTAACCCTAACCCTAACCCTAACCCTAACCCTAACCCTAACCCTAACCCTAACCCTAACCCTAACCCTAACCCTAACCCTAACCCTAACCCTAACCCTAACCCTAACCCTAACCCTAACCCTAACCCTAACCCTAACCCTAACCCTAACCCTAACCCTAACCCTAACCCTAACCCTAACCCTAACCCTAACCCTAACCCTAACCCTAACCCTAACCCTAACCCTAACCCTAACCCTAACCCTAACCCTAACCCTAACCCTAACCCTAACCCTAACCCTAACCCTAACCCTAACCCTAACCCTAACCCTAACCCTAACCCTAACCCTAACCCTAACCCTAACCCTAACCCTAACCCTAACCCTAACCCTAACCCTAACCCTAACCCTAACCCTAACCCTAACCCTAACCCTAACCCTAACCCTAACCCTAACCCTAACCCTAACCCTAACCCTAACCCTAACCCTAACCCTAACCCTAACCCTAACCCTAACCCTAACCCTAACCCTAACCCTAACCCTAACCCTAACCCTAACCCTAACCCTAACCCTAACCCTAACCCTAACCCTAACCCTAACCCTAACCCTAACCCTAACCCTAACCCTAACCCTAACCCTAACCCTAACCCTAACCCTAACCCTAACCCTAACCCTAACCCTAACCCTAACCCTAACCCTAACCCTAACCCTAACCCTAACCCTAACCCTAACCCTAACCCTAACCCTAACCCTAACCCTAACCCTAACCCTAACCCTAACCCTAACCCTAACCCTAACCCTAACCCTAACCCTAACCCTAACCCTAACCCTAACCCTAACCCTAACCCTAACCCTAACCCTAACCCTAACCCTAACCCTAACCCTAACCCTAACCCTAACCCTAACCCTAACCCTAACCCTAACCCTAACCCTAACCCTAACCCTAACCCTAACCCTAACCCTAACCCTAACCCTAACCCTAACCCTAACCCTAACCCTAACCCTAACCCTAACCCTAACCCTAACCCTAACCCTAACCCTAACCCTAACCCTAACCCTAACCCTAACCCTAACCCTAACCCTAACCCTAACCCTAACCCTAACCCTAACCCTAACCCTAACCCTAACCCTAACCCTAACCCTAACCCTAACCCTAACCCTAACCCTAACCCTAACCCTAACCCTAACCCTAACCCTAACCCTAACCCTAACCCTAACCCTAACCCTAACCCTAACCCTAACCCTAACCCTAACCCTAACCCTAACCCTAACCCTAACCCTAACCCTAACCCTAACCCTAACCCTAACCCTAACCCTAACCCTAACCCTAACCCTAACCCTAACCCTAACCCTAACCCTAACCCTAACCCTAACCCTAACCCTAACCCTAACCCTAACCCTAACCCTAACCCTAACCCTAACCCTAACCCTAACCCTAACCCTAACCCTAACCCTAACCCTAACCCTAACCCTAACCCTAACCCTAACCCTAACCCTAACCCTAACCCTAACCCTAACCCTAACCCTAACCCTAACCCTAACCCTAACCCTAACCCTAACCCTAACCCTAACCCTAACCCTAACCCTAACCCTAACCCTAACCCTAACCCTAACCCTAACCCTAACCCTAACCCTAACCCTAACCCTAACCCTAACCCTAACCCTAACCCTAACCCTAACCCTAACCCTAACCCTAACCCTAACCCTAACCCTAACCCTAACCCTAACCCTAACCCTAACCCTAACCCTAACCCTAACCCTAACCCTAACCCTAACCCTAACCCTAACCCTAACCCTAACCCTAACCCTAACCCTAACCCTAACCCTAACCCTAACCCTAACCCTAACCCTAACCCTAACCCTAACCCTAACCCTAACCCTAACCCTAACCCTAACCCTAACCCTAACCCTAACCCTAACCCTAACCCTAACCCTAACCCTAACCCTAACCCTAACCCTAACCCTAACCCTAACCCTAACCCTAACCCTAACCCTAACCCTAACCCTAACCCTAACCCTAACCCTAACCCTAACCCTAACCCTAACCCTAACCCTAACCCTAACCCTAACCCTAACCCTAACCCTAACCCTAACCCTAACCCTAACCCTAACCCTAACCCTAACCCTAACCCTAACCCTAACCCTAACCCTAACCCTAACCCTAACCCTAACCCTAACCCTAACCCTAACCCTAACCCTAACCCTAACCCTAACCCTAACCCTAACCCTAACCCTAACCCTAACCCTAACCCTAACCCTAACCCTAACCCTAACCCTAACCCTAACCCTAACCCTAACCCTAACCCTAACCCTAACCCTAACCCTAACCCTAACCCTAACCCTAACCCTAACCCTAACCCTAACCCTAACCCTAACCCTAACCCTAACCCTAACCCTAACCCTAACCCTAACCCTAACCCTAACCCTAACCCTAACCCTAACCCTAACCCTAACCCTAACCCTAACCCTAACCCTAACCCTAACCCTAACCCTAACCCTAACCCTAACCCTAACCCTAACCCTAACCCTAACCCTAACCCTAACCCTAACCCTAACCCTAACCCTAACCCTAACCCTAACCCTAACCCTAACCCTAACCCTAACCCTAACCCTAACCCTAACCCTAACCCTAACCCTAACCCTAACCCTAACCCTAACCCTAACCCTAACCCTAACCCTAACCCTAACCCTAACCCTAACCCTAACCCTAACCCTAACCCTAACCCTAACCCTAACCCTAACCCTAACCCTAACCCTAACCCTAACCCTAACCCTAACCCTAACCCTAACCCTAACCCTAACCCTAACCCTAACCCTAACCCTAACCCTAACCCTAACCCTAACCCTAACCCTAACCCTAACCCTAACCCTAACCCTAACCCTAACCCTAACCCTAACCCTAACCCTAACCCTAACCCTAACCCTAACCCTAACCCTAACCCTAACCCTAACCCTAACCCTAACCCTAACCCTAACCCTAACCCTAACCCTAACCCTAACCCTAACCCTAACCCTAACCCTAACCCTAACCCTAACCCTAACCCTAACCCTAACCCTAACCCTAACCCTAACCCTAACCCTAACCCTAACCCTAACCCTAACCCTAACCCTAACCCTAACCCTAACCCTAACCCTAACCCTAACCCTAACCCTAACCCTAACCCTAACCCTAACCCTAACCCTAACCCTAACCCTAACCCTAACCCTAACCCTAACCCTAACCCTAACCCTAACCCTAACCCTAACCCTAACCCTAACCCTAACCCTAACCCTAACCCTAACCCTAACCCTAACCCTAACCCTAACCCTAACCCTAACCCTAACCCTAACCCTAACCCTAACCCTAACCCTAACCCTAACCCTAACCCTAACCCTAACCCTAACCCTAACCCTAACCCTAACCCTAACCCTAACCCTAACCCTAACCCTAACCCTAACCCTAACCCTAACCCTAACCCTAACCCTAACCCTAACCCTAACCCTAACCCTAACCCTAACCCTAACCCTAACCCTAACCCTAACCCTAACCCTAACCCTAACCCTAACCCTAACCCTAACCCTAACCCTAACCCTAACCCTAACCCTAACCCTAACCCTAACCCTAACCCTAACCCTAACCCTAACCCTAACCCTAACCCTAACCCTAACCCTAACCCTAACCCTAACCCTAACCCTAACCCTAACCCTAACCCTAACCCTAACCCTAACCCTAACCCTAACCCTAACCCTAACCCTAACCCTAACCCTAACCCTAACCCTAACCCTAACCCTAACCCTAACCCTAACCCTAACCCTAACCCTAACCCTAACCCTAACCCTAACCCTAACCCTAACCCTAACCCTAACCCTAACCCTAACCCTAACCCTAACCCTAACCCTAACCCTAACCCTAACCCTAACCCTAACCCTAACCCTAACCCTAACCCTAACCCTAACCCTAACCCTAACCCTAACCCTAACCCTAACCCTAACCCTAACCCTAACCCTAACCCTAACCCTAACCCTAACCCTAACCCTAACCCTAACCCTAACCCTAACCCTAACCCTAACCCTAACCCTAACCCTAACCCTAACCCTAACCCTAACCCTAACCCTAACCCTAACCCTAACCCTAACCCTAACCCTAACCCTAACCCTAACCCTAACCCTAACCCTAACCCTAACCCTAACCCTAACCCTAACCCTAACCCTAACCCTAACCCTAACCCTAACCCTAACCCTAACCCTAACCCTAACCCTAACCCTAACCCTAACCCTAACCCTAACCCTAACCCTAACCCTAACCCTAACCCTAACCCTAACCCTAACCCTAACCCTAACCCTAACCCTAACCCTAACCCTAACCCTAACCCTAACCCTAACCCTAACCCTAACCCTAACCCTAACCCTAACCCTAACCCTAACCCTAACCCTAACCCTAACCCTAACCCTAACCCTAACCCTAACCCTAACCCTAACCCTAACCCTAACCCTAACCCTAACCCTAACCCTAACCCTAACCCTAACCCTAACCCTAACCCTAACCCTAACCCTAACCCTAACCCTAACCCTAACCCTAACCCTAACCCTAACCCTAACCCTAACCCTAACCCTAACCCTAACCCTAACCCTAACCCTAACCCTAACCCTAACCCTAACCCTAACCCTAACCCTAACCCTAACCCTAACCCTAACCCTAACCCTAACCCTAACCCTAACCCTAACCCTAACCCTAACCCTAACCCTAACCCTAACCCTAACCCTAACCCTAACCCTAACCCTAACCCTAACCCTAACCCTAACCCTAACCCTAACCCTAACCCTAACCCTAACCCTAACCCTAACCCTAACCCTAACCCTAACCCTAACCCTAACCCTAACCCTAACCCTAACCCTAACCCTAACCCTAACCCTAACCCTAACCCTAACCCTAACCCTAACCCTAACCCTAACCCTAACCCTAACCCTAACCCTAACCCTAACCCTAACCCTAACCCTAACCCTAACCCTAACCCTAACCCTAACCCTAACCCTAACCCTAACCCTAACCCTAACCCTAACCCTAACCCTAACCCTAACCCTAACCCTAACCCTAACCCTAACCCTAACCCTAACCCTAACCCTAACCCTAACCCTAACCCTAACCCTAACCCTAACCCTAACCCTAACCCTAACCCTAACCCTAACCCTAACCCTAACCCTAACCCTAACCCTAACCCTAACCCTAACCCTAACCCTAACCCTAACCCTAACCCTAACCCTAACCCTAACCCTAACCCTAACCCTAACCCTAACCCTAACCCTA
>JALMGD010000027.1:9288265-9300765 GCA_023634205.1 Actinemys pallida | reverse complement strand
AACCCTAACCCTAACCCTAACCCTAACCCTAACCCTAACCCTAACCCTAACCCTAACCCTAACCCTAACCCTAACCCTAACCCTAACCCTAACCCTAACCCTAACCCTAACCCTAACCCTAACCCTAACCCTAACCCTAACCCTAACCCTAACCCTAACCCTAACCCTAACCCTAACCCTAACCCTAACCCTAACCCTAACCCTAACCCTAACCCTAACCCTAACCCTAACCCTAACCCTAACCCTAACCCTAACCCTAACCCTAACCCTAACCCTAACCCTAACCCTAACCCTAACCCTAACCCTAACCCTAACCCTAACCCTAACCCTAACCCTAACCCTAACCCTAACCCTAACCCTAACCCTAACCCTAACCCTAACCCTAACCCTAACCCTAACCCTAACCCTAACCCTAACCCTAACCCTAACCCTAACCCTAACCCTAACCCTAACCCTAACCCTAACCCTAACCCTAACCCTAACCCTAACCCTAACCCTAACCCTAACCCTAACCCTAACCCTAACCCTAACCCTAACCCTAACCCTAACCCTAACCCTAACCCTAACCCTAACCCTAACCCTAACCCTAACCCTAACCCTAACCCTAACCCTAACCCTAACCCTAACCCTAACCCTAACCCTAACCCTAACCCTAACCCTAACCCTAACCCTAACCCTAACCCTAACCCTAACCCTAACCCTAACCCTAACCCTAACCCTAACCCTAACCCTAACCCTAACCCTAACCCTAACCCTAACCCTAACCCTAACCCTAACCCTAACCCTAACCCTAACCCTAACCCTAACCCTAACCCTAACCCTAACCCTAACCCTAACCCTAACCCTAACCCTAACCCTAACCCTAACCCTAACCCTAACCCTAACCCTAACCCTAACCCTAACCCTAACCCTAACCCTAACCCTAACCCTAACCCTAACCCTAACCCTAACCCTAACCCTAACCCTAACCCTAACCCTAACCCTAACCCTAACCCTAACCCTAACCCTAACCCTAACCCTAACCCTAACCCTAACCCTAACCCTAACCCTAACCCTAACCCTAACCCTAACCCTAACCCTAACCCTAACCCTAACCCTAACCCTAACCCTAACCCTAACCCTAACCCTAACCCTAACCCTAACCCTAACCCTAACCCTAACCCTAACCCTAACCCTAACCCTAACCCTAACCCTAACCCTAACCCTAACCCTAACCCTAACCCTAACCCTAACCCTAACCCTAACCCTAACCCTAACCCTAACCCTAACCCTAACCCTAACCCTAACCCTAACCCTAACCCTAACCCTAACCCTAACCCTAACCCTAACCCTAACCCTAACCCTAACCCTAACCCTAACCCTAACCCTAACCCTAACCCTAACCCTAACCCTAACCCTAACCCTAACCCTAACCCTAACCCTAACCCTAACCCTAACCCTAACCCTAACCCTAACCCTAACCCTAACCCTAACCCTAACCCTAACCCTAACCCTAACCCTAACCCTAACCCTAACCCTAACCCTAACCCTAACCCTAACCCTAACCCTAACCCTAACCCTAACCCTAACCCTAACCCTAACCCTAACCCTAACCCTAACCCTAACCCTAACCCTAACCCTAACCCTAACCCTAACCCTAACCCTAACCCTAACCCTAACCCTAACCCTAACCCTAACCCTAACCCTAACCCTAACCCTAACCCTAACCCTAACCCTAACCCTAACCCTAACCCTAACCCTAACCCTAACCCTAACCCTAACCCTAACCCTAACCCTAACCCTAACCCTAACCCTAACCCTAACCCTAACCCTAACCCTAACCCTAACCCTAACCCTAACCCTAACCCTAACCCTAACCCTAACCCTAACCCTAACCCTAACCCTAACCCTAACCCTAACCCTAACCCTAACCCTAACCCTAACCCTAACCCTAACCCTAACCCTAACCCTAACCCTAACCCTAACCCTAACCCTAACCCTAACCCTAACCCTAACCCTAACCCTAACCCTAACCCTAACCCTAACCCTAACCCTAACCCTAACCCTAACCCTAACCCTAACCCTAACCCTAACCCTAACCCTAACCCTAACCCTAACCCTAACCCTAACCCTAACCCTAACCCTAACCCTAACCCTAACCCTAACCCTAACCCTAACCCTAACCCTAACCCTAACCCTAACCCTAACCCTAACCCTAACCCTAACCCTAACCCTAACCCTAACCCTAACCCTAACCCTAACCCTAACCCTAACCCTAACCCTAACCCTAACCCTAACCCTAACCCTAACCCTAACCCTAACCCTAACCCTAACCCTAACCCTAACCCTAACCCTAACCCTAACCCTAACCCTAACCCTAACCCTAACCCTAACCCTAACCCTAACCCTAACCCTAACCCTAACCCTAACCCTAACCCTAACCCTAACCCTAACCCTAACCCTAACCCTAACCCTAACCCTAACCCTAACCCTAACCCTAACCCTAACCCTAACCCTAACCCTAACCCTAACCCTAACCCTAACCCTAACCCTAACCCTAACCCTAACCCTAACCCTAACCCTAACCCTAACCCTAACCCTAACCCTAACCCTAACCCTAACCCTAACCCTAACCCTAACCCTAACCCTAACCCTAACCCTAACCCTAACCCTAACCCTAACCCTAACCCTAACCCTAACCCTAACCCTAACCCTAACCCTAACCCTAACCCTAACCCTAACCCTAACCCTAACCCTAACCCTAACCCTAACCCTAACCCTAACCCTAACCCTAACCCTAACCCTAACCCTAACCCTAACCCTAACCCTAACCCTAACCCTAACCCTAACCCTAACCCTAACCCTAACCCTAACCCTAACCCTAACCCTAACCCTAACCCTAACCCTAACCCTAACCCTAACCCTAACCCTAACCCTAACCCTAACCCTAACCCTAACCCTAACCCTAACCCTAACCCTAACCCTAACCCTAACCCTAACCCTAACCCTAACCCTAACCCTAACCCTAACCCTAACCCTAACCCTAACCCTAACCCTAACCCTAACCCTAACCCTAACCCTAACCCTAACCCTAACCCTAACCCTAACCCTAACCCTAACCCTAACCCTAACCCTAACCCTAACCCTAACCCTAACCCTAACCCTAACCCTAACCCTAACCCTAACCCTAACCCTAACCCTAACCCTAACCCTAACCCTAACCCTAACCCTAACCCTAACCCTAACCCTAACCCTAACCCTAACCCTAACCCTAACCCTAACCCTAACCCTAACCCTAACCCTAACCCTAACCCTAACCCTAACCCTAACCCTAACCCTAACCCTAACCCTAACCCTAACCCTAACCCTAACCCTAACCCTAACCCTAACCCTAACCCTAACCCTAACCCTAACCCTAACCCTAACCCTAACCCTAACCCTAACCCTAGACCCTAACCCTAACCCTAACCCTAACCCTAACCCTAACCCTAACCCTAACCCTAACCCTAACCCTAACCCTAACCCTAACCCTAACCCTAACCCTAACCCTAACCCTAACCCTAACCCTAACCCTAACCCTAACCCTAACCCTAACCCTAACCCTAACCCTAACCCTAACCCTAACCCTAACCCTAACCCTAACCCTAACCCTAACCCTAACCCTAACCCTAACCCTAACCCTAACCCTAACCCTAACCCTAACCCTAACCCTAACCCTAACCCTAACCCTAACCCTAACCCTAACCCTAACCCTAACCCTAACCCTAACCCTAACCCTAACCCTAACCCTAACCCTAACCCTAACCCTAACCCTAACCCTAACCCTAACCCTAACCCTAACCCTAACCCTAACCCTAACCCTAACCCTAACCCTAACCCTAACCCTAACCCTAACCCTAACCCTAACCCTAACCCTAACCCTAACCCTAACCCTAACCCTAACCCTAACCCTAACCCTAACCCTAACCCTAACCCTAACCCTAACCCTAACCCTAACCCTAACCCTAACCCTAACCCTAACCCTAACCCTAACCCTAACCCTAACCCTAACCCTAACCCTAACCCTAACCCTAACCCTAACCCTAACCCTAACCCTAACCCTAACCCTAACCCTAACCCTAACCCTAACCCTAACCCTAACCCTAACCCTAACCCTAACCCTAACCCTAACCCTAACCCTAACCCTAACCCTAACCCTAACCCTAACCCTAACCCTAACCCTAACCCTAACCCTAACCCTAACCCTAACCCTAACCCTAACCCTAACCCTAACCCTAACCCTAACCCTAACCCTAACCCTAACCCTAACCCTAACCCTAACCCTAACCCTAACCCTAACCCTAACCCTAACCCTAACCCTAACCCTAACCCTAACCCTAACCCTAACCCTAACCCTAACCCTAACCCTAACCCTAACCCTAACCCTAACCCTAACCCTAACCCTAACCCTAACCCTAACCCTAACCCTAACCCTAACCCTAACCCTAACCCTAACCCTAACCCTAACCCTAACCCTAACCCTAACCCTAACCCTAACCCTAACCCTAACCCTAACCCTAACCCTAACCCTAACCCTAACCCTAACCCTAACCCTAACCCTAACCCTAACCCTAACCCTAACCCTAACCCTAACCCTAACCCTAACCCTAACCCTAACCCTAACCCTAACCCTAACCCTAACCCTAACCCTAACCCTAACCCTAACCCTAACCCTAACCCTAACCCTAACCCTAACCCTAACCCTAACCCTAACCCTAACCCTAACCCTAACCCTAACCCTAACCCTAACCCTAACCCTAACCCTAACCCTAACCCTAACCCTAACCCTAACCCTAACCCTAACCCTAACCCTAACCCTAACCCTAACCCTAACCCTAACCCTAACCCTAACCCTAACCCTAACCCTAACCCTAACCCTAACCCTAACCCTAACCCTAACCCTAACCCTAACCCTAACCCTAACCCTAACCCTAACCCTAACCCTAACCCTAACCCTAACCCTAACCCTAACCCTAACCCTAACCCTAACCCTAACCCTAACCCTAACCCTAACCCTAACCCTAACCCTAACCCTAACCCTAACCCTAACCCTAACCCTAACCCTAACCCTAACCCTAACCCTAACCCTAACCCTAACCCTAACCCTAACCCTAACCCTAACCCTAACCCTAACCCTAACCCTAACCCTAACCCTAACCCTAACCCTAACCCTAACCCTAACCCTAACCCTAACCCTAACCCTAACCCTAACCCTAACCCTAACCCTAACCCTAACCCTAACCCTAACCCTAACCCTAACCCTAACCCTAACCCTAACCCTAACCCTAACCCTAACCCTAACCCTAACCCTAACCCTAACCCTAACCCTAACCCTAACCCTAACCCTAACCCTAACCCTAACCCTAACCCTAACCCTAACCCTAACCCTAACCCTAACCCTAACCCTAACCCTAACCCTAACCCTAACCCTAACCCTAACCCTAACCCTAACCCTAACCCTAACCCTAACCCTAACCCTAACCCTAAACCCTAACCCTAACCCTAACCCTAACCCTAACCCTAACCCTAACCCTAACCCTAACCCTAACCCTAACCCTAACCCTAACCCTAACCCTAACCCTAACCCTAACCCTAACCCTAACCCTAACCCTAACCCTAACCCTAACCCTAACCCTAACCCTAACCCTAACCCTAACCCTAACCCTAACCCTAACCCTAACCCTAACCCTAACCCTAACCCTAACCCTAACCCTAACCCTAACCCTAACCCTAACCCTAACCCTAACCCTAACCCTAACCCTAACCCTAACCCTAACCCTAACCCTAACCCTAACCCTAACCCTAACCCTAACCCTAACCCTAACCCTAACCCTAACCCTAACCCTAACCCTAACCCTAACCCTAACCCTAACCCTAACCCTAACCCTAACCCTAACCCTAACCCTAACCCTAACCCTAACCCTAACCCTAACCCTAACCCTAACCCTAACCCTAACCCTAACCCTAACCCTAACCCTAACCCTAACCCTAACCCTAACCCTAACCCTAACCCTAACCCTAACCCTAACCCTAACCCTAACCCTAACCCTAACCCTAACCCTAACCCTAACCCTAACCCTAACCCTAACCCTAACCCTAACCCTAACCCTAACCCTAACCCTAACCCTAACCCTAACCCTAACCCTAACCCTAACCCTAACCCTAACCCTAACCCTAACCCTAACCCTAACCCTAACCCTAACCCTAACCCTAACCCTAACCCTAACCCTAACCCTAACCCTAACCCTAACCCTAACCCTAACCCTAACCCTAACCCTAACCCTAACCCTAACCCTAACCCTAACCCTAACCCTAACCCTAACCCTAACCCTAACCCTAACCCTAACCCTAACCCTAACCCTAACCCTAACCCTAACCCTAACCCTAACCCTAACCCTAACCCTAACCCTAACCCTAACCCTAACCCTAACCCTAACCCTAACCCTAACCCTAACCCTAACCCTAACCCTAACCCTAACCCTAACCCTAACCCTAACCCTAACCCTAACCCTAACCCTAACCCTAACCCTAACCCTAACCCTAACCCTAACCCTAACCCTAACCCTAACCCTAACCCTAACCCTAACCCTAACCCTAACCCTAACCCTAACCCTAACCCTAACCCTAACCCTAACCCTAACCCTAACCCTAACCCTAACCCTAACCCTAACCCTAACCCTAACCCTAACCCTAACCCTAACCCTAACCCTAACCCTAACCCTAACCCTAACCCTAACCCTAACCCTAACCCTAACCCTAACCCTAACCCTAACCCTAACCCTAACCCTAACCCTAACCCTAACCCTAACCCTAACCCTAACCCTAACCCTAACCCTAACCCTAACCCTAACCCTAACCCTAACCCTAACCCTAACCCTAACCCTAACCCTAACCCTAACCCTAACCCTAACCCTAACCCTAACCCTAACCCTAACCCTAACCCTAACCCTAACCCTAACCCTAACCCTAACCCTAACCCTAACCCTAACCCTAACCCTAACCCTAACCCTAACCCTAACCCTAACCCTAACCCTAACCCTAACCCTAACCCTAACCCTAACCCTAACCCTAACCCTAACCCTAACCCTAACCCTAACCCTAACCCTAACCCTAACCCTAACCCTAACCCTAACCCTAACCCTAACCCTAACCCTAACCCTAACCCTAACCCTAACCCTAACCCTAACCCTAACCCTAACCCTAACCCTAACCCTAACCCTAACCCTAACCCTAACCCTAACCCTAACCCTAACCCTAACCCTAACCCTAACCCTAACCCTAACCCTAACCCTAACCCTAACCCTAACCCTAACCCTAACCCTAACCCTAACCCTAACCCTAACCCTAACCCTAACCCTAACCCTAACCCTAACCCTAACCCTAACCCTAACCCTAACCCTAACCCTAACCCTAACCCTAACCCTAACCCTAACCCTAACCCTAACCCTAACCCTAACCCTAACCCTAACCCTAACCCTAACCCTAACCCTAACCCTAACCCTAACCCTAACCCTAACCCTAACCCTAACCCTAACCCTAACCCTAACCCTAACCCTAACCCTAACCCTAACCCTAACCCTAACCCTAACCCTAACCCTAACCCTAACCCTAACCCTAACCCTAACCCTAACCCTAACCCTAACCCTAACCCTAACCCTAACCCTAACCCTAACCCTAACCCTAACCCTAACCCTAACCCTAACCCTAACCCTAACCCTAACCCTAACCCTAACCCTAACCCTAACCCTAACCCTAACCCTAACCCTAACCCTAACCCTAACCCTAACCCTAACCCTAACCCTAACCCTAACCCTAACCCTAACCCTAACCCTAACCCTAACCCTAACCCTAACCCTAACCCTAACCCTAACCCTAACCCTAACCCTAACCCTAACCCTAACCCTAACCCTAACCCTAACCCTAACCCTAACCCTAACCCTAACCCTAACCCTAACCCTAACCCTAACCCTAACCCTAACCCTAACCCTAACCCTAACCCTAACCCTAACCCTAACCCTAACCCTAACCCTAACCCTAACCCTAACCCTAACCCTAACCCTAACCCTAACCCTAACCCTAACCCTAACCCTAACCCTAACCCTAACCCTAACCCTAACCCTAACCCTAACCCTAACCCTAACCCTAACCCTAACCCTAACCCTAACCCTAACCCTAACCCTAACCCTAACCCTAACCCTAACCCTAACCCTAACCCTAACCCTAACCCTAACCCTAACCCTAACCCTAACCCTAACCCTAACCCTAACCCTAACCCTAACCCTAACCCTAACCCTAACCCTAACCCTAACCCTAACCCTAACCCTAACCCTAACCCTAACCCTAACCCTAACCCTAACCCTAACCCTAACCCTAACCCTAACCCTAACCCTAACCCTAACCCTAACCCTAACCCTAACCCTAACCCTAACCCTAACCCTAACCCTAACCCTAACCCTAACCCTAACCCTAACCCTAACCCTAACCCTAACCCTAACCCTAACCCTAACCCTAACCCTAACCCTAACCCTAACCCTAACCCTAACCCTAACCCTAACCCTAACCCTAACCCTAACCCTAACCCTAACCCTAACCCTAACCCTAACCCTAACCCTAACCCTAACCCTAACCCTAACCCTAACCCTAACCCTAACCCTAACCCTAACCCTAACCCTAACCCTAACCCTAACCCTAACCCTAACCCTAACCCTAACCCTAACCCTAACCCTAACCCTAACCCTAACCCTAACCCTAACCCTAACCCTAACCCTAACCCTAACCCTAACCCTAACCCTAACCCTAACCCTAACCCTAACCCTAACCCTAACCCTAACCCTAACCCTAACCCTAACCCTAACCCTAACCCTAACCCTAACCCTAACCCTAACCCTAACCCTAACCCTAACCCTAACCCTAACCCTAACCCTAACCCTAACCCTAACCCTAACCCTAACCCTAACCCTAACCCTAACCCTAACCCTAACCCTAACCCTAACCCTAACCCTAACCCTAACCCTAACCCTAACCCTAACCCTAACCCTAACCCTAACCCTAACCCTAACCCTAACCCTAACCCTAACCCTAACCCTAACCCTAACCCTAACCCTAACCCTAACCCTAACCCTAACCCTAACCCTAACCCTAACCCTAACCCTAACCCTAACCCTAACCCTAACCCTAACCCTAACCCTAACCCTAACCCTAACCCTAACCCTAACCCTAACCCTAACCCTAACCCTAACCCTAACCCTAACCCTAACCCTAACCCTAACCCTAACCCTAACCCTAACCCTAACCCTAACCCTAACCCTAACCCTAACCCTAACCCTAACCCTAACCCTAACCCTAACCCTAACCCTAACCCTAACCCTAACCCTAACCCTAACCCTAACCCTAACCCTAACCCTAACCCTAACCCTAACCCTAACCCTAACCCTAACCCTAACCCTAACCCTAACCCTAACCCTAACCCTAACCCTAACCCTAACCCTAACCCTAACCCTAACCCTAACCCTAACCCTAACCCTAACCCTAACCCTAACCCTAACCCTAACCCTAACCCTAACCCTAACCCTAACCCTAACCCTAACCCTAACCCTAACCCTAACCCTAACCCTAACCCTAACCCTAACCCTAACCCTAACCCTAACCCTAACCCTAACCCTAACCCTAACCCTAACCCTAACCCTAACCCTAACCCTAACCCTAACCCTAACCCTAACCCTAACCCTAACCCTAACCCTAACCCTAACCCTAACCCTAACCCTAACCCTAACCCTAACCCTAACCCTAACCCTAACCCTAACCCTAACCCTAACCCTAACCCTAACCCTAACCCTAACCCTAACCCTAACCCTAACCCTAACCCTAACCCTAACCCTAACCCTAACCCTAACCCTAACCCTAACCCTAACCCTAACCCTAACCCTAACCCTAACCCTAACCCTAACCCTAACCCTAACCCTAACCCTAACCCTAACCCTAACCCTAACCCTAACCCTAACCCTAACCCTAACCCTAACCCTAACCCTAACCCTAACCCTAACCCTAACCCTAACCCTAACCCTAACCCTAACCCTAACCCTAACCCTAACCCTAACCCTAACCCTAACCCTAACCCTAACCCTAACCCTAACCCTAACCCTAACCCTAACCCTAACCCTAACCCTAACCCTAACCCTAACCCTAACCCTAACCCTAACCCTAACCCTAACCCTAACCCTAACCCTAACCCTAACCCTAACCCTAACCCTAACCCTAACCCTAACCCTAACCCTAACCCTAACCCTAACCCTAACCCTAACCCTAACCCTAACCCTAACCCTAACCCTAACCCTAACCCTAACCCTAACCCTAACCCTAACCCTAACCCTAACCCTAACCCTAACCCTAACCCTAACCCTAACCCTAACCCTAACCCTAACCCTAACCCTAACCCTAACCCTAACCCTAACCCTAACCCTAACCCTAACCCTAACCCTAACCCTAACCCTAACCCTAACCCTAACCCTAACCCTAACCCTAACCCTAACCCTAACCCTAACCCTAACCCTAACCCTAACCCTAACCCTAACCCTAACCCTAACCCTAACCCTAACCCTAACCCTAACCCTAACCCTAACCCTAACCCTAACCCTAACCCTAACCCTAACCCTAACCCTAACCCTAACCCTAACCCTAACCCTAACCCTAACCCTAACCCTAACCCTAACCCTAACCCTAACCCTAACCCTAACCCTAACCCTAACCCTAACCCTAACCCTAACCCTAACCCTAACCCTAACCCTAACCCTAACCCTAACCCTAACCCTAACCCTAACCCTAACCCTAACCCTAACCCTAACCCTAACCCTAACCCTAACCCTAACCCTAACCCTAACCCTAACCCTAACCCTAACCCTAACCCTAACCCTAACCCTAACCCTAACCCTAACCCTAACCCTAACCCTAACCCTAACCCTAACCCTAACCCTAACCCTAACCCTAACCCTAACCCTAACCCTAACCCTAACCCTAACCCTAACCCTAACCCTAACCCTAACCCTAACCCTAACCCTAACCCTAACCCTAACCCTAACCCTAACCCTAACCCTAACCCTAACCCTAACCCTAACCCTAACCCTAACCCTAACCCTAACCCTAACCCTAACCCTAACCCTAACCCTAACCCTAACCCTAACCCTAACCCTAACCCTAACCCTAACCCTAACCCTAACCCTAACCCTAACCCTAACCCTAACCCTAACCCTAACCCTAACCCTAACCCTAACCCTAACCCTAACCCTAACCCTAACCCTAACCCTAACCCTAACCCTAACCCTAACCCTAACCCTAACCCTAACCCTAACCCTAACCCTAACCCTAACCCTAACCCTAACCCTAACCCTAACCCTAACCCTAACCCTAACCCTAACCCTAACCCTAACCCTAACCCTAACCCTAACCCTAACCCTAACCCTAACCCTAACCCTAACCCTAACCCTAACCCTAACCCTAACCCTAACCCTAACCCTAACCCTAACCCTAACCCTAACCCTAACCCTAACCCTAACCCTAACCCTAACCCTAACCCTAACCCTAACCCTAACCCTAACCCTAACCCTAACCCTAACCCTAACCCTAACCCTAACCCTAACCCTAACCCTAACCCTAACCCTAACCCCTAACCCTAACCCTAACCCTAACCCTAACCCTAACCCTAACCCTAACCCTAACCCTAACCCTAACCCTAACCCTAACCCTAACCCTAACCCTAACCCTAACCCTAACCCTAACCCTAACCCTAACCCTAACCCTAACCCTAACCCTAACCCTAACCCTAACCCTAACCCTAACCCTAACCCTAACCCTAACCCTAACCCTAACCCTAACCCTAACCCTAACCCTAACCCTAACCCTAACCCTAACCCTAACCCTAACCCTAACCCTAACCCTAACCCTAACCCTAACCCTAACCCTAACCCTAACCCTAACCCTAACCCTAACCCTAACCCTAACCCTAACCCTAACCCTAACCCTAACCCTAACCCTAACCCTAACCCTAACCCTAACCCTAACCCTAACCCTAACCCTAACCCTAACCCTAACCCTAACCCTAACCCTAACCCTAACCCTAACCCTAACCCTAACCCTAACCCTAACCCTAACCCTAACCCTAACCCTAACCCTAACCCTAACCCTAACCCTAACCCTAACCCTAACCCTAACCCTAACCCTAACCCTAACCCTAACCCTAACCCTAACCCTAACCCTAACCCTAACCCTAACCCTAACCCTAACCCTAACCCTAACCCTAACCCTAACCCTAACCCTAACCCTAACCCTAACCCTAACCCTAACCCTAACCCTAACCCTAACCCTAACCCTAACCCTAACCCTAACCCTAACCCTAACCCTAACCCTAACCCTAACCCTAACCCTAACCCTAACCCTAACCCTAACCCTAACCCTAACCCTAACCCTAACCCTAACCCTAACCCTAACCC
>JALMGD010000027.1:9268265-9273265 GCA_023634205.1 Actinemys pallida | reverse complement strand
CCTAACCCTAACCCTAACCCTAACCCTAACCCTAACCCTAACCCTAACCCTAACCCTAACCCTAACCCTAACCCTAACCCTAACCCTAACCCTAACCCTAACCCTAACCCTAACCCTAACCCTAACCCTAACCCTAACCCTAACCCTAACCCTAACCCTAACCCTAACCCTAACCCTAACCCTAACCCTAACCCTAACCCTAACCCTAACCCTAACCCTAACCCTAACCCTAACCCTAACCCTAACCCTAACCCTAACCCTAACCCTAACCCTAACCCTAACCCTAACCCTAACCCTAACCCTAACCCTAACCCTAACCCTAACCCTAACCCTAACCCTAACCCTAACCCTAACCCTAACCCTAACCCTAACCCTAACCCTAACCCTAACCCTAACCCTAACCCTAACCCTAACCCTAACCCTAACCCTAACCCTAACCCTAACCCTAACCCTAACCCTAACCCTAACCCTAACCCTAACCCTAACCCTAACCCTAACCCTAACCCTAACCCTAACCCTAACCCTAACCCTAACCCTAACCCTAACCCTAACCCTAACCCTAACCCTAACCCTAACCCTAACCCTAACCCTAACCCTAACCCTAACCCTAACCCTAACCCTAACCCTAACCCTAACCCTAACCCTAACCCTAACCCTAACCCTAACCCTAACCCTAACCCTAACCCTAACCCTAACCCTAACCCTAACCCTAACCCTAACCCTAACCCTAACCCTAACCCTAACCCTAACCCTAACCCTAACCCTAACCCTAACCCTAACCCTAACCCTAACCCTAACCCTAACCCTAACCCTAACCCTAACCCTAACCCTAACCCTAACCCTAACCCTAACCCTAACCCTAACCCTAACCCTAACCCTAACCCTAACCCTAACCCTAACCCTAACCCTAACCCTAACCCTAACCCTAACCCTAACCCTAACCCTAACCCTAACCCTAACCCTAACCCTAACCCTAACCCTAACCCTAACCCTAACCCTAACCCTAACCCTAACCCTAACCCTAACCCTAACCCTAACCCTAACCCTAACCCTAACCCTAACCCTAACCCTAACCCTAACCCTAACCCTAACCCTAACCCTAACCCTAACCCTAACCCTAACCCTAACCCTAACCCTAACCCTAACCCTAACCCTAACCCTAACCCTAACCCTAACCCTAACCCTAACCCTAACCCTAACCCTAACCCTAACCCTAACCCTAACCCTAACCCTAACCCTAACCCTAACCCTAACCCTAACCCTAACCCTAACCCTAACCCTAACCCTAACCCTAACCCTAACCCTAACCCTAACCCTAACCCTAACCCTAACCCTAACCCTAACCCTAACCCTAACCCTAACCCTAACCCTAACCCTAACCCTAACCCTAACCCTAACCCTAACCCTAACCCTAACCCTAACCCTAACCCTAACCCTAACCCTAACCCTAACCCTAACCCTAACCCTAACCCTAACCCTAACCCTAACCCTAACCCTAACCCTAACCCTAACCCTAACCCTAACCCTAACCCTAACCCTAACCCTAACCCTAACCCTAACCCTAACCCTAACCCTAACCCTAACCCTAACCCTAACCCTAACCCTAACCCTAACCCTAACCCTAACCCTAACCCTAACCCTAACCCTAACCCTAACCCTAACCCTAACCCTAACCCTAACCCTAACCCTAACCCTAACCCTAACCCTAACCCTAACCCTAACCCTAACCCTAACCCTAACCCTAACCCTAACCCTAACCCTAACCCTAACCCTAACCCTAACCCTAACCCTAACCCTAACCCTAACCCTAACCCTAACCCTAACCCTAACCCTAACCCTAACCCTAACCCTAACCCTAACCCTAACCCTAACCCTAACCCTAACCCTAACCCTAACCCTAACCCTAACCCTAACCCTAACCCTAACCCTAACCCTAACCCTAACCCTAACCCTAACCCTAACCCTAACCCTAACCCTAACCCTAACCCTAACCCTAACCCTAACCCTAACCCTAACCCTAACCCTAACCCTAACCCTAACCCTAACCCTAACCCTAACCCTAACCCTAACCCTAACCCTAACCCTAACCCTAACCCTAACCCTAACCCTAACCCTAACCCTAACCCTAACCCTAACCCTAACCCTAACCCTAACCCTAACCCTAACCCTAACCCTAACCCTAACCCTAACCCTAACCCTAACCCTAACCCTAACCCTAACCCTAACCCTAACCCTAACCCTAACCCTAACCCTAACCCTAACCCTAACCCTAACCCTAACCCTAACCCTAACCCTAACCCTAACCCTAACCCTAACCCTAACCCTAACCCTAACCCTAACCCTAACCCTAACCCTAACCCTAACCCTAACCCTAACCCTAACCCTAACCCTAACCCTAACCCTAACCCTAACCCTAACCCTAACCCTAACCCTAACCCTAACCCTAACCCTAACCCTAACCCTAACCCTAACCCTAACCCTAACCCTAACCCTAACCCTAACCCTAACCCTAACCCTAACCCTAACCCTAACCCTAACCCTAACCCTAACCCTAACCCTAACCCTAACCCTAACCCTAACCCTAACCCTAACCCTAACCCTAACCCTAACCCTAACCCTAACCCTAACCCTAACCCTAACCCTAACCCTAACCCTAACCCTAACCCTAACCCTAACCCTAACCCTAACCCTAACCCTAACCCTAACCCTAACCCTAACCCTAACCCTAACCCTAACCCTAACCCTAACCCTAACCCTAACCCTAACCCTAACCCTAACCCTAACCCTAACCCTAACCCTAACCCTAACCCTAACCCTAACCCTAACCCTAACCCTAACCCTAACCCTAACCCTAACCCTAACCCTAACCCTAACCCTAACCCTAACCCTAACCCTAACCCTAACCCTAACCCTAACCCTAACCCTAACCCTAACCCTAACCCTAACCCTAACCCTAACCCTAACCCTAACCCTAACCCTAACCCTAACCCTAACCCTAACCCTAACCCTAACCCTAACCCTAACCCTAACCCTAACCCTAACCCTAACCCTAACCCTAACCCTAACCCTAACCCTAACCCTAACCCTAACCCTAACCCTAACCCTAACCCTAACCCTAACCCTAACCCTAACCCTAACCCTAACCCTAACCCTAACCCTAACCCTAACCCTAACCCTAACCCTAACCCTAACCCTAACCCTAACCCTAACCCTAACCCTAACCCTAACCCTAACCCTAACCCTAACCCTAACCCTAACCCTAACCCTAACCCTAACCCTAACCCTAACCCTAACCCTAACCCTAACCCTAACCCTAACCCTAACCCTAACCCTAACCCTAACCCTAACCCTAACCCTAACCCTAACCCTAACCCTAACCCTAACCCTAACCCTAACCCTAACCCTAACCCTAACCCTAACCCTAACCCTAACCCTAACCCTAACCCTAACCCTAACCCTAACCCTAACCCTAACCCTAACCCTAACCCTAACCCTAACCCTAACCCTAACCCTAACCCTAACCCTAACCCTAACCCTAACCCTAACCCTAACCCTAACCCTAACCCTAACCCTAACCCTAACCCTAACCCTAACCCTAACCCTAACCCTAACCCTAACCCTAACCCTAACCCTAACCCTAACCCTAACCCTAACCCTAACCCTAACCCTAACCCTAACCCTAACCCTAACCCTAACCCTAACCCTAACCCTAACCCTAACCCTAACCCTAACCCTAACCCTAACCCTAACCCTAACCCTAACCCTAACCCTAACCCTAACCCTAACCCTAACCCTAACCCTAACCCTAACCCTAACCCTAACCCTAACCCTAACCCTAACCCTAACCCTAACCCTAACCCTAACCCTAACCCTAACCCTAACCCTAACCCTAACCCTAACCCTAACCCTAACCCTAACCCTAACCCTAACCCTAACCCTAACCCTAACCCTAACCCTAACCCTAACCCTAACCCTAACCCTAACCCTAACCCTAACCCTAACCCTAACCCTAACCCTAACCCTAACCCTAACCCTAACCCTAACCCTAACCCTAACCCTAACCCTAACCCTAACCCTAACCCTAACCCTAACCCTAACCCTAACCCTAACCCTAACCCTAACCCTAACCCTAACCCTAACCCTAACCCTAACCCTAACCCTAACCCTAACCCTAACCCTAACCCTAACCCTAACCCTAACCCTAACCCTAACCCTAACCCTAACCCTAACCCTAACCCTAACCCTAACCCTAACCCTAACCCTAACCCTAACCCTAACCCTAACCCTAACCCTAACCCTAACCCTAACCCTAACCCTAACCCTAACCCTAACCCTAACCCTAACCCTAACCCTAACCCTAACCCTAACCCTAACCCTAACCCTAACCCTAACCCTAACCCTAACCCTAACCCTAACCCTAACCCTAACCCTAACCCTAACCCTAACCCTAACCCTAACCCTAACCCTAACCCTAACCCTAACCCTAACCCTAACCCTAACCCTAACCCTAACCCTAACCCTAACCCTAACCCTAACCCTAACCCTAACCCTAACCCTAACCCTAACCCTAACCCTAACCCTAACCCTAACCCTAACCCTAACCCTAACCCTAACCCTAACCCTAACCCTAACCCTAACCCTAACCCTAACCCTAACCCTAACCCTAACCCTAACCCTAACCCTAACCCTAACCCTAACCCTAACCCTAACCCTAACCCTAACCCTAACCCTAACCCTAACCCTAACCCTAACCCTAACCCTAACCCTAACCCTAACCCTAACCCTAACCCTAACCCAACCCTAACCCTAACCCTAACCCTAACCCTAACCCAACCCTAACCCTAACCCTAACCCTAACCCTAACCCTAACCCTAACCCTAACCCTAACCCTAACCCTAACCCTAACCCTAACCCTAACCCTAACCCTAACCCTAACCCTAACCCTAACCCTAACCCTAACCCTAACCCTAACCCTAACCCTAACCCTAACCCTAACCCTA